>JAKCPI010012339.1:0-20249 GCA_023213315.1 Euborellia annulipes | reverse complement strand
ATTTGGGCATACTTGTTATAACACACAACGCCATCTTATCGGGAAAACATGCGTAACACCTTCACTCCCGTTCCCCTTAAGTTGGTGCCGACGTCTCTTACGAACGAATTCAAAGATACTTTTTAAAAGCAAAAATTTGTTGTTTGTTATATAGTACTCTAGTATATGCTGTTTACTTGTTGACTACTTGTCATTACAAGCAAATCCCCTCCTTCTGAGGAATCTGTTTCTGAGAGAGTGCTGCGTTCAAAATGTGCATTATGACTTCTTCGCTTTTGAGTTGCATATAATGCACTCCTTTGTTTGCTCTATTCTAATTCTCCTTTTGTTTTTTCTCTCTATAACATTTCATTTTACGGAAATATCTATCTTTTTGACGGAAAAAAACCACTTTGCTTTGTTTGTTTTTGATATGTGGTCGTGTTCGTCACCACTCTTATTTTTTTTTTTTTAATAAAAATGTGTGTTGTGTAATGGAGTCGTGGGACGAGGCCCATCTCTAAATTAAAAATCACTCCAGCATCCGAATGGATATTTTCTGAATCAATACATCCATGTATGCACGAGTCTAAAAGATAAGCATCAATCATAAAGGAAGAGGGATTTGAGAAATTGATAATATTCCTCCAAAATTCCATTTTCTCTCTTCTCATCTCACAAGTAACATGAAATTCCGATTTCAATGAAACTTTGTTCAATTAAACAACTAATAATAAATATGCATTAAACGAGAAAAAAATTCGACCAATAAAATAACAGAACTTTTTAAAAAAATTAATTTTTGAATTTTTAAAACAGGTAGATTTTCCATTTCAAATTGTTTTGAAAGGGGTTTTAGCTGTTTGTTGAGTGGCTTGTTTGTTGGATTTTGAAACTTTTCAGCTTGTTAATGTTATTGAAGGGGTAACAGAAATTAATGGGTTTGGTGTAGGCTATGGGTTAACTTGGGGCGCTTGAAGAAGGAGAAGGCGTCTTACGGGAGACCTAGTTTTATTTCAAAATTATATTATAAAAGAAAATAGATCTCTGTCTGTCCACTTTCGCAACAGTTTTTGAAAATTTTTAAACAAGATAGATTTTTAGCTACAAAGTGTTTTGATTGGTCATTAATACTATTGTTGAGATGCTAGATAGAAACCTAATGCTAATATTAATTATTCATTTTAGGCATAATTATCAATTGTATGGAATCACTTGAATTCAATATTGAATATGAGTCTAACTTGGAATTTGAAACACTTTTTTAATGATTTTCACTATTATACTGATTTTCCAGGAATAATTTTTAAAAAATAAACTATTCATTCATTGGTCGAAATTTTTTCAAATTTATATATAGATTTATCATTTATTTAATTGTACCAAGTTTCAATGAAATCGGAATTTCATGTTTGGGTTACTTTACTTGTCAGACCATTCATTTTTAAAGCTTTAAAAGAGAGACCAAGTTTGCATCAAATTCCTCATTTATGCTAATATTTGAATAGAAGAAAAGACTTTAGAATTTATTTTCGGCATTTATAGGAGATAATCCCCTCTTCACTAAAGATTCATTTCAAATCTATACTTTATATTCATATCAAGATAAATAGAAATTTACGATATCAGAATTCATTGAAGAGAACGAGGGCAGGGATTAATATTATCATTTATTTTTTTTTTAATCATTCCATTAATCTAATAAAATAAAATTAAGCATATGGTTACTAAGGGTGTGTCAATCACAAATATTTTTTTAATATATCAGCCTTTTGATAATGAAATGGAATCTGGTAGCCTCCTTGTCTTGAAGAATTAATTAATGCTCACCTCACCTTTCTTCCAAATCCTTTACTCTTTGTCCTTTAATCCTTCCGTTATAGCTGTCAGCCAAAGCAAAATAAAGAAAAACATTTTTTTTTCTTTCTTTATTTTGTTTTGGCTGCCATTTTCTCTTCATTATTATAAAATAAAATGATTTATAATTTCATGCATGTCATACAATTTGAACCTAATTTCACTTTCATATATTTTAGAACTTCTATAAGTTATAACATAACCTCACTTCGTCACTTTGACAGATGATATAATGATTAATAATACCACTTAATAAGTATTGAAAATTAAAAAAAATACAATTAAATTTTTATGTTTAGCTGTCTGTCATGTTGATATACAGCAGGGGTGGCCAATCCAAATGATCTTGCGGGACACATTTAGAAATACATCATAACTCCGCTGGTAGCATATAAAAAAAAAAGTAATATAAATATAAACATTTTTTTTGGGTAAAAAGTATAAAATAATATATTGCAAGGATTAGTGGCTGGATGTATAATTTATAAGGAATGAAAAGATAAATCAAAATAATGGGCTTTTTCTTCCTTTCCTCTCTTTCTTTTCCTTTCTTCCTTCCCCTCTTTTTCTTTTTTCTTTCTTCTTTTTTCTTTTTTTTTTTTTTTTTTTTCTTTTTTCCTTTTTTTTTTCTCTCCTTCTTCTTTTCTTCCTCTCCTTTCCCTTTCTCTCTCTCTTTTTCCCTCTCTTTCCTCCTTTCTCTTTCTTTTCCTCCCTCTTTTCTCTGCTTTATTGAACAACAATGCCTGCGTTTCGACCTATTCTTCCGATTTTCATCATGACATTAGTTTTGTTCTCCCCGAGCTTAGAGGAACTCTTGGCAGCTCCTCACACAGGTGTGAACATTCGTTAGTTGACATGATTTCTGCTTCAAGAGTGATCATCACTCAGCCAAGAGCCCCTGTGCCCTCTAAGCTCTAGGCCAGCGTTTCCCAACCTTTTGAAGTCCACGGCACCCCAAAGGTGCTTGGGAATAATATTTCACACTAGCGGCACCCTTCCTTTCTGTTTGTTTCTTTATTTTGCTTTATTTCTTCATTATAAATTATACTATCAGCCTCTACTCATTTATTTATTTTTTTTCCACCCCAAAAAATGTTTATAGTGTGTTTAAATCTAATATTAATTTTATATGGGGCCCGAGGAGTTATGATGCATTTTCTAAAATTATTTGGGTTGGCCCCTGGTCTATATCAGCATGAAAGAAAGCTAAACATAATCATTAAATTAATTTAATTGTGATTTCTATAATTTTCAATACTTATTAATTATTGAGGAAGTGAGGTTATGTTATAACTTTTTTTTTTTTAAACATTATTCAAGTAAAAACTTCTCCAATATTAATAATAATAATAATTAATAATAATATTAATTATTATTTAATTATTATTAATATTAATAATTTAAAACATTATGTTATAACTTATAAATACTAAAATATTTGAAAGTGAAATTAGGATCAAATTGTATGACAGGCATGAAATTATAAATCATTCAAGACAGGGCTGGATAAAAAATTGACATTTACGCTGGTATAATATAACCTCACTTTTTCATTTCTTCAGATTAATATCTATAATCTATCTATATATAATAATTGCGGAGTGTCCGTCTGTCTGTCCGTCCGTCCGTCCGTCCGTCTGTCTGTCTGTCTGTCCGTCTGTCACGCTCTGTTTGATCAACTTCCCGTTGAAATTTTGAAACGAAATTTTGCAGTCTTATAGAGGAGGTTATGGAGAGTCCCGGAAAAATACTCGGGTCCCGAAATTCCTATAACTTTTTGAGTTATTAATTCCTAAAGTTACGATTTCTCCCATAGGAAATGTACAGAGGAATATTTCTTTATTCTTTTCATTTGTGTATTCCATGAATGTAAACAAATCCTCAAGCAGGCACTGAATTGGAATACGTAGTAATAATAATTTTCTTGGAAGGGGGGAGGTTACCTGGTAACAAACCGCGCCAAAAGTCCCAGGTGTCTTGATTTTATTTAAACCATTTGGATACAATTAGAAAAAAAAAAAAGCTAAATACTAAATTTTGATATTTAAAATAGGTTTTCGTCAAAAATTTTAAAAGGAGTAAAAAAGGGAAAAAGGTGTGGAAAAGTGTGAAAAATGGGAAGGAAATAGGAGGAAAATGTGAATATTTTTATTATTTAAAAAAAAAAAAAAAAATAATTTTCTTTTCATAATTAAGAAAGGCGAGGGTCCGCCGCAGGCGGCCGAGGCAGCTGGAGGGGGTCCAGGGGGCGTAGCCCCCGCCTCTCAGACGCCACGCAGTTTTTCATAATTAAGAAAGGCGAGGGTCCGCCGCAGGCGGCCCGGAGCCAGTTGGAGGGGGAGTCCAGGGGGCGTAGCCCCCTTGTCTAGAGCACCACGCAGTTTGTCATTAAGAAAGGCGAGGGTCCGCCGCAGGCGGCCCGAGCCAGCTGGTGGGGGTCCAGGGGGCGTAGCCCCCCCCCTAGACGCGAAGCCCGCCGAAGGCGGGCGGCGCGGCTAGTAATTAATAATATCTCTTGATATGTATTGAAAATTAAATTAAATTCGAATTAAATTAATGTATTTATATGCTAGCTGTCTCTCACGATGATATAGATACTAAAATTCTTGTCGTTTTTTATTTTACAATTTCTTTTTAAAGGTAGCTGTTCGTTAATCATTTACAATCTTCTCCAAAAGACCCAGCACGAAAAATAAAGAAACTTTAGCTATTTGTAGAACAGTTTTCTTGCCAGTCAGTTCTTTTATTTTATCTGATTCTTTCAAAGGGCATAGGTTATAAACAAATTTAAATAAAAAATATCAATATTTAATCGACGGCGTAGGATGATAAATTGAAAATTGACATAAAGGTGAATAAATACACCTAAGAGCGAATGAGTGATAGGTTTGCACACATAATATATCAATATAATCCCATCAGTCACCTCTCCTTCTTTAGAAGGGTAGCAAAAAAAAAAAAAAAAACGCACCGAGTATTGGAAATCTATCACTGACAGTGTGTTCTTTCTTTATTCGTCCCCTTCTTTTCACTTTAGATTAAAATCGAACAATCCAACAAAAAAAAGATTTTTTCAAATAATTTGAATTATTAAAAAACTTTTCAAATAAAAGTGAATGATAAAAGTTTTATAGGTTAAAACAGGGGTTCCCAAACTTTTTTCAGTTCCCGGCGCTCTTAATATATTAGAATGTTTCTGCGCCGCCCCATGTCTCAATGGCAGTGGTGGATCCAGAGGAGTTTCTCGGGGGGGGGGTAATCTCAAAAAAAAATTTTTCGCGGAACCAAAGTTTTCCGGACACAAAAATTTTTGCCGCCCGCGGAACATTCCCTCTTTTTGCGGAACCAAAAATTTTTTTAATTTTTTTCATGTGCCGCCCGCGGGCCGAAATTTTTTTCCCGCCCGTAAAAAATATTTTACCTTTTTTTTAGAGACGCAAAATTTTTGCCACTCGCGGAACCAAAATTTTTTTCAGGTGTGGCGCCCGCGGAACATTCCCTCTTTTTGCGGAACCAAAAATTTTTTTTCCCGTTCGTAAAAATTTGATTTGTATTTAATACAAATCGAATTTTTAAATATTAATTTTTTAAATTTTACATTAAAAATAAATTTAAAAAAAAAAGTATTTTTTTTTTCAAATCTCGGGGGAGGGAGGGGGGGGGTGGGGGATTACCCCCTTTACCCCCCCCCCTCCCCTTGTATCCGCCATTGTCTCTTATGTTTGCAATTTTATTTAATAAATAATTAAAATTCTGGACTTTAATTTTTAGAATAATAGCGAAAATTTTTGCACTATTTAAAAAATCTTCACGGCGCCCTAAAAAAACAGTCGCGGCACCCTGGGGTGCCGCGGCGCACAGTTTGGGAACCCCTGAGTTAAAAGATTAAAATCATTATCGAGAAAGATGAAATAAATAAATCCGGAGCTGATGTTCAGGCAATTTATTTGGTGTAATTCCTTTCGCTATACGTCAACGTTTCGGGGTCAAAACGGCTCCTTCTTCAGGACCATGCTGTGTCAAAAAAACAATTAGTCCTCAATTTTGTCATAAATACTGTGATTACTTTCGCTACAAGACATGTGGCAAAGGCAATCATCATCATCATTCTTCGTTTGGCACTATTGCCTTTGCCATATGTCTTCTAGCCAGATTAATCATAGCTTTTATGACAAAATTGAGGGCTAATTGTCTTTTTGACACAGCATGGTCCTGAAGAAGGAGCCGTTTTGGCCCCGAAACGTTGACTTATAGCGGAAGGAATTAAACCAAATAAATTGCCTGAACATCAGCTCCGGATTTATTTATTCATCTTTCTCGATAATATCCACCAGGCTGCCCCCGATCTTCATCAAAATCATTGTCATTACTATACCTGGCATATAAAGCGCTAGCCACTGACTTCCCTTTTATGTGCCTGTTTACCACTCTCTCTCGCTGATTGGTTAGAGACAGAGGAAATGGAGTCAGAGAGGGAAATTTAAAATTTTCAAACAGTGAGGCATTTGCTCGCCGAAGGGGGCCTAGCCACCTGACAAGCGGAAAAGCCCGCCGAATGCGATTCGCTAACTCGTCACATCGATACTATTCGTTGATTAAATTTTTGAAATCTTGTATTTTTGGCTTTGTAAAATATGAATCCAATTTGAAAATAGGACGAGAGGCCGCTGATGACGGATAGCGCAGCTAGTTAAAGCCATTTCATCATCGCTTGACGAATATGAATGAGATAGTAGGTCTATATTATTATCTTTCAATTAATACTATTAGTCAAATGTGTATCTCCTCTAACAGCATAAAGATAACAGATAAATAAATGACAAATGAATAAATCAATATTCATTTAAGCGCCAGACGTCATTTTTTTTATTTTATTTATTCAATAAAGATGAAAAAAATAAATATTTTCTCGTAATTATTATTATACTAGACGTGTGCGTCACGCCTTTCATCGTTACGCCTCCCTGGAAATTGGCATCAGCGGGATTTGAACCAAGGATCTTGTTTTATCCTGGGTATATCAATATTTTACAAGTGGCAAAGCCCGCCGAAGCGAGAGAGAGTGGTAAACAGGAACATAAAACGGAAGTTAATGGCTATTATTACCTATTCCAATCCAGTGCCTGCTTGAGGATTTGTTTACATTCAAAGAATACACAACTGCAAAGAATACTTAAATATTTCTCTATACATTTCCTATGGGAGAAATCGTGACTTTTGGAATTAATAAATCAAAAAGTTATAGGAATTTTGGGACCCGAGTATTTTTCCTGGACATAACGTCCTCTATAAGATTGCAAAATTTCTAAGGATCAGGAAGATGTAAGGCAGCCAGCAGGTGATAAAAAATCTATTTGATTATCGTCGACGTTTCGGGATCACATCGATCCCATCTTCAGGACCTACGGTCTTGATCAAAACATTTTTCATCAAAACCATAGGTCCTGAAAATGGGATCGACGTGATCCCGAAACGTCGACGATAATCAAATAGATTTTTTATCACCTGCTGGCTGACATACATCTTCTTGATCCTTATATATTGCCACTAAGCCATCGAAATTCTTCTCTTTGCAAAATTTCGTTTCAAAATTCCAACGAGAAGTTGGTCAAAGAGAGCGTGAAAGTCGGACAGACGGACACTCCGCAATTATTATATATAGATTAGTATGATGATGAATACCTTTCTATCTATAGTAAAATAGGGGAGAAGGACAGACAGACGGACATTAGCGAATTATACCAATTATATTTTTTTCTAAAAACTGGAGAGAATTTTTTAACACCTTTGTCCTGAAGACTTATTCCCCGAAACGTAGACAAGGTATATTAAAATAATTGGGGCAGAAAAGAAATAAGTCTTTTATTTTTATTTACGGCTTCCTCCACAATGCCTTTGAAAATCCTTTGTATTAGAGACAAAGAAATTTTGAAAAGAATTGAAATTTGTTCCATTTGATAGGCTTTAGTTTATACCTTTAATTAGAACTCAAAAGATTCAAGCCCCCTGAGCATGTCTCGCACTTTGTCGGCTTCCTTGCCTTTAAGCATGTTGTAGTATAATCACAAAGGGCATTATATTCACCCTCTGGGTAAATAAAAGCGGCTACACACTTGACAAGCATGCATGTGCATCTTTTTGTACCAACTAGCATGCACAAATTCCCTTTGGCACAAGCATGCTTGTACAAGAAATAGCTTATGCGGAAAATTAATCTAAAAATGTCAATCTCGGAAGGTTATTCGAAGATAAACAAGAAATACTCACTTGCTTTAAGGGGGAGCGACGTCTAATAGTACTTTAAAAAAAACTAGACAATTATAAGGAATTTTTCAATGCGGTTTTTTTTTTAAATGAATTAAATTCTGATATATACATATTTATATCAACTGTATATAAATATACACTTGCTCTATGGCAACATTATTATGAGTTTGTTATATATTTTTGAATGTTTGAAAATAAACATATTTTCTTGTTCACGACAATTTTTCAATTTATTCAATGTCAATATACATCAGAACTGATTTTTAATCTTAAACCCAGAGTAAATTTCCAACCCAGAAAATTTCAAGAGGGGAAAAAGAGGTACATGAAGAAAAAACGAAATATTTTTAAAATTGGAGATTTAGTGAGAACTAGACTTCCACATGTTCCTAAAGGCTATCTCCTTTCTCTTCGAAAGTTTTTAAAAATAACTGAAATTTTGGGAAGATCCACTTATCGTCTAAATGATGGAAAGATTTGGAGCTTAAAGAACCTTATTAATTTTAAAAGTCAAGTTTAAGAAAATTTGGGACCCCGAGCAATCAGCGTGTGGAACGCCCCCCGGTAGCCATCGGTACTTGTAATTTAAAAGTATACTAATAAAGAAATAACCCCTAAATGGCCTCTGTAGCCGAAAAGGGTTTAAAAAAAAAAAAAAAAAAAAAAAAAGAAAATTTGGAATTTTGTTTTCAAGAGAAGGGGATAAATGATATATACATATTTATATCAACTGTATATAAATATACACTTGCTCTATGGCAACATTATTATGAGTTTGTTATATATTTTTGAATGTTTGAAAATAAACATATTTTCTTGTTCACGACAATTTTTCAATTTATTCAATATTAATATACATCAAATTCATAAGAGATTATTGGGACATGGAGCTATAATTTTGTTAATGACTTATTAAAAAATTATCGTAATTAATTTTTTTGTTATCAAGCAAATACAAAAAACTATCTGTCCCAATAATCTTTAATTTTTTTAAATTTTAAAATGAATTTATTGTTATTATTAATCACATATTAATATGGCTAGCAAGGCCAAAGGGTAAATAAAAAAAAAAAAAAAAATCACATATTAATTAAGAAATTTTTAAAATAAGCTTAGATGATTTATTTAAAAATCAAATGTCAAATTAGTTCAGCATTCTTGCAATAGATGGCAGGCTAGTCTAACAGCCGATCCATAGTATTAGCCTATATTTATATATTTTTATGCTTTTATAAAAGATACATAATATATAATAACATTTATAAAGTATTTATTGTTAAAAGATCAATGAAAATGCATTAAATATTATTAGCTACCATTTTGACATCTCTTAGCAAAGAAGAATCTTTTGGTATCAACTAGGGTTTGGACACCGGTGGAAACCGAAACCGGTATACCGGTTTTTTGACTAATTTTCAAAAACCGGGAAACCGAGTTTTTCCCGAAAAACCGAATTCGGTTTTTTTTAATTTTTTCTTCAGTAATATTTGTATTCAAATTGTAAATTAGCCCGTGACCCGTGGCTCAGACAGAAGACAATAGCTTCTAGTGGCTTGGGGTTTCGGGTTCTCCTTCCCGTCCTAAGCGAGAAAAATGTATTTCATTTGAATTGGCTATCAATCATTTGAAATAAATAGGGATGGGGTCTAAATGGCCTTAGATGCCGGAAAAGACCTTGAATAAATAAAAAAAATAAAAATTATAAATTATTTATATTTTTTTACCCTTTTTCCAATACTTAAATAATCTATATATAATAATAGCGAAGTGCCTGTCTGTCTGTCCGTACGTCTGTCTCGCTCTGTTTGACTAACTTTCCGTTAGAATGACGAAATTTTGCAGTCTTATAGAGGACATAACGGAGAGTCCAGGAAAAATTTTTTGAGTTATTAATTCCTAAAGTTACGATTTCTCCCATAGGAAATGTATAGAGAAATATTTATGTATTTTTTGGATTTTTTGTATTCCTTGATTTACATTTTTTTGTTTATTAAGGTTACCCTTGAAATAGGAATTTTGCTTCATATATTTATTTCTAAATTAAGCTATGTTGTATACCAATTTATTCAACTTCCAAAAATATTGGTGCGTTCTAAATAGATTCAGATGTTGAAAAAAAACCGGTTTACCGGTTTCCGCTTTGTAAAAAACCGAAAAACCGGTTTTCAAAATTTTCCGGTTTTTTCCAAACCCTAGTATCAACGGACGAAAATCTGAATCCAATTAGAAGTCTCTCTCTATTCGCAATCGTTTTTGCTTAGTGAAGAGATTTCAATCGAAATTTAGAAGATGATCGATTGCAAGCGACCCTTCTTTCTTAATCCTGTCAAGAGGGGGACAGCCAATAACCCCGAAATTCATTTTCTCACTCTCCATTCCATTAAGTCTTTTTTTATGTACAGAAATTAATTTACAAGCATTTGATTTTAATACGGATTTTTCTTTTCTTTTTTTTTTTTTATTATAAAAGTCAAAGCTTTTATGGATTCTGTTATTAAAGATATGATCAATCCACTAGAGTTTGGAAATTAGTGAAGAGGCTGTCTGTCAATTACATGTGCTTGTCACACCAGATTTTTTGTGTCGAGATATATTTAGTTTCCGCCGATATATTAGAATTCAAGATGTCAAATTTATAAACTTGCTAAAATATTTATATTTTGTTACCATGGCAACCATTTCTCCTATCTTTCCTATGAAACACAAGAGTAAAGTGGTCTTCAGAAGATTGCAATGGCAAAATGAGAATATACATTTTAAAGAGCATCTAAAAAATAATTGATTTTTGAATTTAAAAAAAAATCGTTGGAGCAAATTTTGAGAAAATCGAAAAAAACTGAAAAAGTACATCAGTAAAGTACTAGTACTCTTTGGCCGATTTCGATTAAAAGCTTATTTTTCCGGTCCCGGGGGGTGATTAACTTAATTAAAAAATTTCAACCTCCTAGCTCAATTCCTTCATGCTTAAAATTGAACACACACACACCCACACACACACACACACACACACACACACACACACACACACACAGACAGAAATGTCGCGAAAACCAGTTTTTTGGATTCAGAGGACCTCAAAACGCGAAGATCCATCAAAATCTCGACATCGAATTTTTGACATGAATCCAATACTTTCTCTCTATATATATATTACATATATACATAGGTAAGAGAAAGTAATAGTTGATTTATGAATTTAAAAAAAAAAATCCTTGGAGGGAATTTTGAGAAAATCGAAAAAACTGAAAAAGTACATCAGTAAAGTACTAGTACTTTTGAGCCGATATTGATTAAAAGCTTCGTGTCACGTGCCAGGGGGGTGCCTAACTTAAATATAAAATTTCAACCTCCTAGCTCTTTTCGTTCTTGAGATATTTTGATCACAGACAAATCATTTTGAAGAGGTAGAATTAAAATAGAAAATATCTTAAATACTTTCTCTCTATATATATATTACATATATACATAGGTAAGAGAAAGTAAAAATTAAAAACTGTGAACAATATTTATTTAGTAATCAGCCGCGCCGCCCGCCTTCGGCGGCGGCGCCTAGCTGCGAGGGCTTCGCCCCCCTGGATTATATATATACAGTATATATAGATTGAAGATTTGAATATTTTAAATTATTTTAAAAATTATATTTGATCAATTTAAAAATTGAATTATTAAATCTCACAATTATTTTTTTATAATTCATTATATATATAGAAATTTCAACTTTCTTAATTTTGTCGTCACGGATTGTGACGTCATGGCTTGTAGCGTCATGGCTTTTTACGTCACCTCGTTACAAAGCGACATGCTGATAGAAGAACCAAAAAATTCGTAGTGATATAATAAAAGTTTCACTTTAAAAACAAACAAAAAATGGTAAATATAAACATACATCGGAATGGAATCTGGCTAATTACTAACAAATTAAAGAAGGATGAAGAAGCGCTGAAGCCGGGCGATGCTGCTAGTCGTTATATATATTCTCTCAACAAGTGGTTGACATGCATGTCAAAAAGACATGTCTTTTGTTTTTCTCCGCTAAGCACTAAATTGTCATTAAAACTAGACATGGGTGATACTGTATCAATCTGATATTTTGTATCAGGTATGAAAAAGTAACAGATAGTCATAATGGGTGCGAGCAAAAAATATCAGGTATTTGAGTAACAGCTACTCAGGCACACTCCACTAGACTCGTACTGGGTTTCTCGCGCTTGCGCATTGATCAAATACTTTCTTTTCACTTTAGAGCGTCGTCTCTTTACCCGATACAGTTTTCGTATCTCCTGTTCTCTCATTCCTTCTCTCTTGCAACCCTCAACTCGCGACGCCCCGCCCCGCCCCGTCTCTTCTCTCCCTGACAGGGCCATTTCGCTAGCTCTGGCGCGCTTTTCGAACGTCATTCCGAATTATTTTTACATTTTTTACTCTACTTTTCTCACTAGGCCCTGTAATAATTAAATACAAATCTAATTATTACTAATATATTATTTCTCTTTTCTTCTCTTTGAAAAAGAGAGGAGAAATGAAAAAAAAAAAAATTTTTTTTAATAAATAAGTTATGTTTTTTTACTTTGAAACTTTTTTATTTAAAAACATTAATTAAAAAAGTAAAAATACAAGTAACTGTGAATTTAAAAACATAATGAACTTCAATAAATTAAATTTCTTTCACTAGTAAAGAAATTTGTTAATTATTTTTCTAGTGCAGTATATAACATGACATTTTAAATTTGGAGACATTAAAATGTCAGTTCAGTCAGTTTGGAAAACTCTTTAGTAATGAATAATTATGAGTTTTTGATTTTTCAAGTCAAGAATATTTATAAATACAGGGGAAAAAAACTTTGAAAAATGTTAATTTAGTCTCTAGTAAAATGACATTTCATACTACGTATCGAATCTGTTACTTGTATTTATGTGAAGTTAGCGTTGCTGAGTGAAATCTGTATCGGGTACAAAAAATATCTGGTAAAAATATCGGGTATGAACAAGTACCTGTAACAGCGAGTACCTGGTACAGCAAAATCGCGTATCGACCCATGTCTAATTAAAACAAGACAATTATAGAAAAATTTAAGAGAATATTTTGTGTTATTTTTAAAATTTCTTGGCAGCTTGAAGATAGCAATGGTTTCTGTTGCATAATTCTTTTGGTCTTCCCCTAATTAATGCACAACTTATGAATCATTGCCACGGACAAAAAATTAAAAGAAAGCATTTTTTACTTTCTCTTACCTATATATGTACATAATATAGGCTTATATAGAAATGTTGACGGAAATATAGGTTTTCAGTCCAAAAAACTGGTCGCACAGCACATAACTTTGGTAATCAAAAGTTGTGTTCTGTGCTTGTCACACCAGATTTTTTGTGTCGACATATATTTAGTTTCCGACAGTACGGTACATTTGAATAAAAAAAAAAAAAAAAAAATACCCTCGGGCTTGGTGTAGTTGGTAGCGTGCCTGCCTTATATACCAAGGGTCGAGGGTTCAGATCCCAAGCGGTCCGAAGATTTTATTTAAACCATCATTAATTAATTAAACATCTTTTATTATTAATTTCGGTTTGTACATTGCATACGTGGATTTTTTTTTTCTGGACTAATTTTTTGGGAAGGAAAACTTTCAAAACCTTCACCAATTTGAAAATTTTTTAAAAAGATATTTATAAAAATTATAAAAAGTAAAATGTAAAAAGAAAAATTTTTATCACACAATGTTTTATTATTTCCTTTAGAAATTTTTTTTGGATGATCCTGTAGTTTGACTTTGAATTTCTGTTTCAATTCTTCCATATAGTCTGTTAGCGATTCCATTTCCATGGCTACTCTAATAATATAATTATTAAAAGTGAGGTGGATAGCTGAGTAGATCTCGTAGTAAGGAAGAAAGAAAAGAGCGTTTGCAGCTAGGTTTATTTCGTTTAATAATCACTTCAAGCCGACGTTTCGGTCAGATATACGACCATCATCAGGGCTACAATCAATAACAGAAAGGAGCGAGTGAGTTAACAGTCAAAAGAAAGAAATTTAGCCTTCTTACATCACATGCGCACAAATTAACAAATAATTATAATAAGATCAATGATAAAATTAAGAAACATAAGTTACATACAAGGTATATAAATAAAATAAAAATATATAACAACCTGAAGCGTGTCAACAAAATTCCTCAGAATGTCGAATGGCACAATTGAGTAAAATATTTTTTTTGCCATTTTTTAAGGACCATCAGGCTATGCGAGTCAAGGTTAGATTGACACGAGCTCTCTAAGAAACAAATTTATATAATAAAAAGGATATTATTTTTAGAATAAAATTATCTAAATCCATTTGATTAAATGATTAAAAATAATATATTTATATACACAGATTTTATATTGGTCGTAAGAGACCTTAATAGAATTAATTTTGTTTACAAAATGCTTCTATATAATAATATTGTGGATTTAAAGTCCTTTTTCGAATTCACGGTATTATTTTTAAAAATATAAATTGACTCCAGTGTCAATCTTTTAAATGTGTTTCTCTCAAAACCTAATATTTTGACTGAGTCAAAGTCAAAGTTGTGATTTTCTTCTATCGCATGTGCCGCTAGGGCGACGTGGACCTCATTGTTCTTAATATTAGTTTTGTGTTGCGACATTCTCTTGTTCAGGTATTGTTGCGTCATCCCGATGTAACATAGATTACAATCCTGGCATTCCACTTTATAAACCAGGTTGCTATTTTGAAGATGCGGGGTAGGTGTTTTATTATTATACATAAAGGCCACTGTGTTAGAGGGTTTATAACTGATTATTATATTATTGTTAGCAGTGTATATTAATTTTCTCAGTTGTTCTGACAAACCAGCTATATATGTTAAACTCCGATAGACAGGGGCAATGTTATTCTGGCCGTCAGCACGCCGCTCTTCATTTGATGTAACTTGGTGTTTGCATAACTTGTGGTTGTATTGATTGTAGATTTTTTCGATGAAATATCTCGGGTAGTTATTTTTTCTCAACAATTGTTTAACTTCATCGAAACATTGTTTTTTATATTGAGGGTCGGATAATTTGTCTGCTCTGGTAAACATATTCCATATTAAATTCCTTTTATGCACCACAGGGTGGTTTGAATAGTAATTCAAAATTCTATCTGATTTTACCATTTTCCTATTCCATTTAGATAGTATTTTTTCACGCTGTCTGAAGAGTTTTGTGTCTAGAAAGTCAATAGATATATTACTTTCGGCTTCATACGTAAATTGAATATTTTCGTCCAGAGAATTAAATAGATCTAATGTTGTAGTGATTTTTTCATTTGGTAGAGCTGTTAGGATGTCATCAACATATTTAAACATAAAAGGGACTTCGTAAGGTAGATGTTGCATGTAATAATCAAACAGATGGTCCATATATATGTTTGCAATCACTGGGCCAAGGCTACTGCCCATTGCGACTCCCTTTATTTGTTTATATGTTATCTCACCAAAAATTTGTTTATATGTTATCTCACCAAAAATATAATTATTTATTCCCGGCTGTGGATTGGCTATAATTCGCAGAATTTTATTTTTGTACTCCATTTAAGGTGTTTAGGTGCGAAGGAGCTATATTGCTGTTAGCATTGTTGTAGCGCACAGAACACACAACTTTCTCTTACCTTCGGTAATCGAAAGTTGTATGTTCTCTGCGCTGCCAGTCACACCAGATTTTTTAATTTTATTTTTTTTTTAATAAAAAAACACACACTTTTTCTCATTCACACTCACACTCACACACACATTCACACAGTCTTTTCGGCAACTTAGGCCATATAAGACTTTAGACGATAACCGTTGTGATTAATTTATATATATTGTGGATTCAGGCATTTCTATTTAAGCCATCTGGTATCCAAATGGCTTAAATAAAATCATCGGACTGCCTGGACCTGCGACGTTTGGTATAGGAGGTAGGCACGCTACCTACTACGCCAAACTCGGGGGCTTATTTTATTTCTGTCTTTAATTGTTTCATAGAAAACATATCTCTCTCTCTCTCTCTTTCACTTGCAAACATTATCGTCTGTCTCTCTCTTTCTACTCGTTTTAAATTCCCTTTCCGCCTCTTCCATCCATAGGCCTAATGTTAATTTCCTATAGGGATTTGTATGTTAATTTCGATTCAAAAGGGGGTCCCCTTTGGAACTTTTTACGCATTTAAAATTTTTTTTTCCAATTCATGAAATTTTATATTTATTTACGATTCTATATTGTGTATAAAATGTCCAAATATGAGATTAAAATTTTGAAAAATAACCATAGTTTATTTGAAGCAGTCAACATTTAAAATGCAAGTTTGAAACTAAGGTGCTATCGGAAACTAAATATATCTCGACACAAAAAATCTGGTGTGACCAGCACGGTGCACAACTTTCTCTTACCGAAGGGTAAGAGAAAGTTGTGTGCTATGCGCCAGTCACACCAGATTTTTTAAATTGAACTGGCAATAATAAATAAATGATAGTCTAAATGATTAAAATCCCATTCATCGTGATTATTTGTTTATTCCCATGAATGAACTCTGATCCCTTTTAGCATCACAGCATCACAATCAAGTAGGCATTTGATCCTCTCCAGTTGATATAAAATCAAATATTAATAGTCTCTATCCACGCTTCCAGGATTGAATCACGCAGAGCAAAAATAGAGACGGAGGCTACGTGATGGACCCCTTGTCTGTCTATCCAGTCACGCGGATTCTCATGACATCACTAGTGGCTAAATATAAAGAGAAATACAAACTTTGATGCAATTTCAATATTAGACTATAATCCGCACTTAAGAACGAACACACACACACTAAATCACGTAAATTTTATAATTAACTTTTGGCAAAGAATTTTGTCGTAAGAATTGATCATTTGTCGCAAGGCAAGGTCTAAGAATTCATTAAGTTTGTCGAACCCGGCGCCTCAAGAGGCCTGTTTATCATATGCAAATAACATTTCTCATTCCTTTTTCTGATAATCGAGACGTTAAAGATATTATTTATGAATTTTACAAGAAACTCCTCATCTCGTCTTTTTTGTGCAATACAAAGATAACGTGATTCCAATTTCTGGAATAATGTTTTTGCATATTTAAACAGAGATCGAGAACGAAATGATTTTTAGCAAACATCGAACGGGTGCGAAAAATATTTTTATTTCTATTTCTACTAGAATTTTTTAAAGTGAAACTTTTATTTGATGGGCTCAAATTTTTTCGCCCTTCCATCAGCATGTCGCTTTACAAGCCGTGACGCAAAGGCCGTGACGACAAAAATTGGAAAGTTGAAATTTAATATATATGACGAATTATAAAAAAATAATTGTGAAATTTAATAATTCAATTTTTAAATTGATCAAATATTATTTTTGAAATAATTTAAAATTTTTTTTCGGATCGTTTAAATGAAAATTTTGAGAAAATGATTCAATTAAGGGTAATAAAATCGCGTTTTTAATCTTAACTTAATAATTGGAAAATGGGAAATCAATAGACGCATGTTAAATACTGAGAACAATATTTATTTAGTATTTGAATCATTTTAAATTATTTTAAAAATTATATTTTATCAATTTAAAAAATTGAATAATTAAATCTCACAATTATTTTTCTATAATTCGTCATATATATTAAATTTCAACTTTCGTATTTTTGTCGTCACGGCTTGTGACGTCATGGCTTGTAGCGTCACGGTCTTTGACGTCACGGCTTGTAACGCGACATGCTGATAGAGGAGCGAAAAATTTTGAGGCCATCAAATAAAAGTTCCACTTTAAAAATTTCGAAATATTGAATGATTCTTTTTTTAATGAATGCTCGTCAAAAGTAGCCAGAACGATCAACTCAATTATTAAAATGTCATTTTGTTATTTCAGTGTCAGTCTGTCTGTCTGTTAAGTTCTTTCTATTTGCCCAACTTCTTGTTGTAATTTTGAAATGAAATGTGAAATATTTTTTTTAGAGGACGTTATAGAGAGCACATGATTAAGGAAAGGAGTAAATTCATATGATCAGAGATATTTTAAAAAGATTGCTGCCCAAGTTGAAATTACATAAATACGTGGGTTTAAAAATAAACATAAAAGCCAGACTGTATTAATAAAATTTGTGGTTCAATCTGAAATGAAAATTTCAAAGAGTCTCTTTAGAAAAATAAAAGCTATTTTAAATTTTATTTAGAGCAAGCCAAAAAAGTTGTTCTGAAATAGTTAAGAAGAAATTTTGTTCAAAGAGCAATCAACAACAACGGAACTGCGCATTGAATTCATTTAGGCTACTTGTTATCAAAATTTGCTTTACAGTGATTGCAAGACATTTGTTGTATAAATACAAAAAATAATTTTCATTTTTGCTTTCAAATTTGAATAAAGTTAGTCAGGAATTGTTTAAGTTTGTTCGGACAATAATAGCCCATAAGTCAAATTATTTTTTTAATAAAATTCAAAATTTGAATGCATAAATTCATTATTATAATTTAGTCTTGACCTAAATCATTGGATTAAGTTAATAATTTAATTGTCAATCAAAAATAATAAATAAATGACTTTTGACTAACTTGTTAGTTATTTTTTTAACATAAAAAGTATACTGGTGTAGATGGTTTCATTGAGAGACCATGGCTCAGTGACAGCGCTAGCTTATTCTCCCAATGGGGAGACAGGAGAGGGGCAAACTTATTACCAGGGGGAGCAGTCAATAAATATATAAGCATCAACAGAGAAACAAAGCTGGTGTGACTCAGGGGACCATTTTTTTTATTGTGACTTTAGAAACCGACAGAAGTTTCGGATTCGGCCAAATTTCAGCCGAAACTTCGCCCTACCAGAAACCTGACTTTGAAAAGATGGGAAGATGCTCGTATACTAAAAAAAAAAAACGTCGAGTGAAATTCGCACTTAAAAAAAAAAGGTCAAATGATTTTCGCAAGAGGGAAAAATGGAAATTCTAGTAAAAAAAAAAGATGAATTTAAAATAGGAAATTTTAAGAAAAAGTTTAAAAACAATTTTCGATTTCGGATTTACGCTTTCGAGTCCAAAACTAAAACTGAAGCCAAAATTCGGTTTCGGCTGAAAATCTTGTTTCGGTCGGACTCTAGTCGACATAGGCCTATATTTAGTTTCCAACAGTAAGTTTTTTTTTTTTTTTTTTTTAAACATTCACACTTTTTTCTCATTCACACTCACATGCATCCACACATTCACAGTCTTTTCGGCAACTTAGGCCATTCAAGACTTTGACGATAACCGTTATGAATATATTATTTGGGGTCAGGCGTACGGACATTATAATTCAAGATGTAAAATTTATAAACATGAGAAAATATTACTATAGCAACCATTCCTCCTATCTTTCTATAAAATACAAAAAGTAGAAGTGTGTTTCAAGATTCCAAGGGCAAAAGGAAAATATACATTTCAAGAGAGGATCTAAAAATATACCATGACATGACCTTACCGAATGTCGTACTGGGAAATACAGTATTTTCAGTTTTGGTTAGCGGCAGACTTTCTCATTATCTCCTGAAAATATGAAAGCCCATAAATTGGATTAGCAGTAAGCGCGTTTAGTTTAACCCCGGCTCAAAGGGGGGGGGGGATGGCCACTTTGAATCACGTGATCGAACACTAAAATCAGGGTTACCCAGGAATTTTTCTGAAAGATATTGGCTATGCGCAGAATTTCTCAAAATCACCTCAATTTCTTCTGAATCCACTTGAGCTTGATTCATAGCGGATTTACATGTACTCGAAGAAGAAATTTTTAGATTATGGGGCTCAATAAAGTTTTTTTTTTAATTTAGGTCTTTTTCGGCATCGAAAACATTTTGAGCTTAAATCTCTATTTATTTCAATTCCATTGGTAAAGTTATCGGATAATTTACTCTTTTTCGATGACATTATATTGGCACAAAAAAGAAAGATATTTACTCGACAAAAATTTGAAGAGTAACTAAATTTATTTATTAAAAATAATCTTTCTTTTTTACATTGTAATAAAAAGCTTAAAACTTAAATTACATTTTTTTAAAGGAAAAGTGAATAATTTTGAAATTTTTTAATTTGGTTTCCGAGCGACTCAGGGAGGGGCGCTGTCCGGGGCAGGAGGTCCTTGCCGGGGGGCGGATGCCC
>JAKCPI010012338.1:0-24550 GCA_023213315.1 Euborellia annulipes | reverse complement strand
GTAATCATTAATAATTATTAATGGTTAAACAAAAATATACAATACAGATTTTCTGACTGGTAAGCTTCTCGCTCATTTATTATTTTATTAATATAAATATTTTTTTTTTAATCCTAAAGAGATTTTATTCAAAAAATAAATGATAAATTTGATTAATTTTTTATTAATATAAAAAAAAATTCGTTGTGTTGCTGTCAGCTCGGAATTCGTAATTTATTTAATATCTCTTGTATGATAATAATCGAAAATCTCTCCTACTAGTACTTTTTGGCTGGTTTTATTTTAAAGTTTCGGGATACGTGCCAGGAGAGTAGCTAACTTAAATACCAAATTTCATCTCCAGACTCGTTTCGTTCTTGAGATATTCTGTTCACAAACACACAGACAGATAGTAGTACATTTTGCGAGACCCATTCACTCTTTTGGACTCAGAGGTCCTCAAAACGTGTACTTTCATCAAAATTTCGATATCGAATTTTTTATATGAATTCAATACTTTCTCATATAAACTGTAGGCCTATATACCGGTATATATAGGCTATTCTATTAATATGTAAGTAAGAGAAAATAAAAACGACAGAACGTTAATTATAAAAAAAATAATTACAAAAATAAGGTTTTACAATTGGCATTATTGGGGAATTGATTTGAAAACAGTTTTATTAATTTTTCGTTTTATACATCAATATTGGTGAATACCGAATTGTAAACATCCAAAATAACAAAATACAAAATTTAGTTTGATATTATTTTTTAATTAAAGTTAATTGAATATTTTTTAAATTTCTATTTTATTAAATTTCAAAAAGAGGAAAGAATAATATTTGAGACATGTGTCCAAGAAGGGTTTTTTTCTACAGGATGGGGGTAATTTTTTTTGTAAATATTTATTTTAGAAAGATGCTTTCTTTCAATGAATTTTTTTTTTTTTCTTTGAATAAATAAAAGACGAATTAAGTTAACTTCTTGAATAAATATTATTCACATATTCTATTTGAAATGAGAATATTTGGAATGGCCAAACAAGAATGAGATGGAGTTATAAAAATTTGATCTATGTTTTAAAAGAGAAGGGTTGAAAATGTTCGATTAGCATTAAAGTCTATTCTTATTATAATAAATAACTTATTTAATTATTACTTGTTGGAAGATAGGCAAATAACCAATGGATTTTTTTTATTCTCAAGAGTGAATAATAATTCATAAAAGTCCAATAAATTAAGTAAATTTCTCTCTATTCCCAAAATTAATTTGCGACAAAAAAAAATTCAAAGATTCAAAAGTTAAACGTATCACATTTTAAAATGGGACTAATACGGAACCAATTAAATACAATTGTATTTGAAATAAACGTAAAATTACTATGTCGTAAGCACAGTGGAAAAGTTCTTGTTTTTTGTACTAAAGATTTGGGGTCTGCATCCCATCATGCGACAATTTCAAATGAATTGAATACCAATCAATTGTAAGAAATAAGAACGGGATCTAAAAGACACCTTAAATAAAAAATTAAGTTTATATCTATGAAGAAATAAAATTAACTAAAAATCTCTCTAGACACCAGAGATAAAAAAAAGACGATTCTCAATCTGGTGAAAAATTCAGATAGAAGTGTAAATCAATTTATTTAGATCTAATCCTTTTATAGAGAAAATTTATTAAGAAAAATAGAGTGTCACTCCCTTTCTTTAAAGAAATTGAAGACGATTAAATAAAAATAAATTTGGAAGCTCTCTTTAAAAGACTAATATTAGCCAGGATTTATGATAAAGTTTGTGTGTAAAAATCTCGATAACCTTGATAACAAGATATATAATAACAAGGAGTTCAAAATTGTTGGATCTGAAGGAAACTTTCTAAACAACAAAACAACTAACTACTCATGTTCAAATTTTGCTAGAAACTTTAAAAGAAAAATATAGAAGTGTCCGAAACAGAAATAAATTCATAGAGAGACTTAGTTTTTCCCACATGTAAAGTAAGGCCAACGACAAAGATCAAGAAAATATTAGCGATAACTCAACACATCGTGACCAATTTTCTTAAAGTGTTATTGAAAATTTCTAATTTTAATTTATTTAAAATTGTTTTCTGAGGTTATTTAGACCCCGACTGCATTTTTCTAAATTAATTGGTATCCAATGTAATTTAGAGAAATTTTCATACAATGGGACCTAGTACAGTCGGCGCCACAAGGGCCTGATGTGCTTGAGAGTGCAGCCTTGAACTTAGTCAATCAAACTAATATTTTTAAAATAAATAAATCATCTTTTTTTTTATGCATCTGAAGGAGAAAAGCTACTTTTAAGATATCAGGAATGAAAGAAGAAAACGCAGCCAAAATTTTTTCTTTAAAAGTACCTATATTTTAACAGCTGACGTTTCGGCTTTGGTCAAAGCCATCTTCCGAGCCATAAACAACGAAACATTTTCTTTTACAAATATAGTTTAACAATCATTTTTAAAAGTTTTACAGAATGAAAATCATACCTGTTATTGGTCATTATGTATATATGTTTTGAATTGTATTTGGTATTTCGTCAGCTGTTAAAATATATTTTTAAAGAAAAAATTTTAGCTGCGTTTTCTTCTAACTTTCATTCCTAATACAAATTCCATCAGCCATAAAACACCCTTATATAAATACTTTTAAGATAACACTTCAGAAAGCTAAGTATTTTGGTTGGCTATGCTCAAAACTCCACTTTCCAGCAGATCAGGCACTTGTGGCTCTCACTGTACAAGAAGTGAGTGTGCTACCATTGTGCTGTTATTAAATAAATATTTATCATTCGAGGGTAGTACCAAATGATAAAATGCAACTATATTTTTTTCTTTATATATTTTATTTCATATGTACAGCTGACGTTTCGATTCTCTGTTGGAACCATCTTCAGAGTTGATAAAAAGTATTTATAATACTGTCATACATTTTTAGAACCATACAATTGTGTGCCTGATCATCATACTGCGTTTATATTTTTATTATATAACAAATGTATAAAATCCACTATGACAATTTTATAAAGACTTTTTGTCAGCACTGAAAATGGTTCCAACATAGAACCGAAACTTCAGCGGCACAAATTAAATATAGTATATATATATATATACTGTATATGAAGTAAAAAATATAGCTGCATTTTCTCATTTGGTACAACCTTCGATTAATAAATATTACATCACAGCTATACATTTGTGTTTTACGTTAAATAAATAATTTGATATCCATTTAACTCTCTAAGATAGATGTTCAGTATTATTTCTCCAGAGAAATTGAATAAAGGAAAGCATAAGCCCAAGGCGTAATCATTAAGTGTGTAGATGCAATGCAAGTGGCAATGTTTGTTTCCAATCTGACAGTTTCTATTCGATCAATAGCATTTGCTATTTGGCGTCATTGTGCGTAAAATGATTGAGATCACAAGTGGTTAATTTCCTCCTCCCCTTTCTACTTCTACCACCATCCCATTTAGAGTTAACTCAATTATCACTTTGCGGATTGATACCCCTTCCGGAGGGTGTGATCCCAAGAGGGTGAATATGTTATCCTATTATTTCACTTAGCATTTAATCAAATATGTAATTTTTAAGAAAATATTTTTTTTAAAGTTCAGTTTCAAAACTAGCTGTCACGCGATTAAACAGAGAGATACACTATGTGATAAATAAATTAATAGATTAAAAAAATAAATTTATAAGTTTCAATAAAATTATTTTTTTAAGAAATTGATATTTATGTTGAGAGAAACGTCTAAGAAATCGGGGTCGGAAATAAAATTATTAATAAAATCAAGGAAGAATTACGGAAGTAGAGACTGCCAGTCAAAGATGGCAAAAAAAATATTATACAATAATTAGTATAAGAATAATTTTAATGAATTTGTTAATATTGTTGTTGTTGTGTTTTCAGTTATATCAATGAAGAGTGTAGACGTAGAGATCTGCAGCTAAAAAAAATTCCTTTAATAGTTTATTGGTTCGACGTTTCTGTCTCAATAAATAGAACATTGGCGTAGCCAGAAATTTTTGATGGGGGGGGGGATCAATAATTTTTTTTTTTAATTTAAGATTATTTTAGGGTATTTATAAATCATTTTGGCTTGTTTTATTTAGCTAGAGTAAATTATTATATTTTACTTTCTCTTACCCTATATGAAATATAATTTGTATTAAATATCTAGTCATGGCTTGGGTCCCATGGGGGGGGGTTAAACCCCCAAACCCCCCCCCCCCAGGCTACGCCTATGTAATAGAATCATCCTCAGGACCCAATAAATGTTTAAAATATCGAAAATTGTTTGCATCAGGCAGATTCTGTATATGAGAAGATACAAACAATTTTAGATATTTTAATTTGGACATTTATTGGGTCCTGAGGATGATTCTATCGAGACAGAAACGTCGGCCTGATAAACTATTAAAGGAAATTTTATTAGCTGCCGATCTCTGCGTCTAAAACTCTACATTACTGAAGAGTCTCACAACAATATTAACAAAATCATTGCCCTCGGGCATGGCGTAGAGGTTACAGTGCTAACCTCATATACCAAACGTCGCGGGTTCGGACCCCAGGCAGTCCGATGATTTTATTTAAGCCAATTGGATACCAAATGGCTTAAATAAGAATGCCTGGACCCCATATATGTATATTTATCAATAACGGATATCGTAAAAAGTCTTATATGGCCTGAGTTGCCGAAAAGACTGTATGAATGTGTGTGTGAGTGTGAGTGTGAATGAGAAAAAAGTGTGAGTGTTTTTTTTGAAAACGAATACTCATCATTAAAATTATAAACATTTAAAGTTAAGGAATTTAACTGTTCATAAGATGCAGATGTGAAAATTATAACAAAATAAATTAATATTCTATTTATCAATAAATTTTAATTCGAACGCTTAGGATCAGAAACTATTAGTATTCTATAATTATTCTTTTTTACTTCTCAACAATTTGATTATTTGTCTCTTGCTCCTTTCCTTTCAATAAATTTTCCAGCAGAGAATGTGATAAAGGATCTAGTGAATTATAATGTGTTTAGGAACCCGCCTTTCCATGAACCTCTCAATCATTTTTTATTTATCCTAAAAAAATAAATAGGTGGATTATAAAAAATAAAAAAAATAAAATTCAATTTTATAAAAGTGGTGACAAAATTATATTGAAATTTCTTTATAAATTTATAAAAGAATTTTAAAATGAAAAAAAAATTAATATATTGAAAGCTTTTATTATTTATCCAGAATGTTACGAGAAAATTTTTATGAAATAATATTAATAAAACATTTATTGATTAAAGTCGCCAAAAAGTAAGTGAATCTCTTCGTTCAATTTTTTTTTTTTAATAAAGAAGATAGACTTGTTAAGGAAATTTTTGTAAGAATTATATCTAATGAAAGACGCCAACAGTTAAACCAAAAAAAATTCTGTTTTTTGTATTACCGGTATATGCATGTACTAGGTAGGCCTATTGTATTTATATTTATTTTAATATTTTGTAGAACAATGGTCTTTGCTTAAAAGGCCGAATAAAAACAAAACTAATTAATCAAAGCTTGAAGTTCAGAACTCATTCGTTTGAAAAAAATTTGGTGTGACTGGTCGCACAGCACACAACTTTCTCTTTCCTTCGGTAATCGAAAGTTGTGTTCTGTGCTTGACACACCAGATTTTATGTGTCGACATATATTTAGTTTCCGACAGTACGGTACATTCGAATTTCAAGATGTAAAGTAACATTTATAAAAGTGGGAAAATATTTATATTTTGTTACCATGGCAAACATTTCTCCTATCTTTTCTATGGAGTACAAGAGTAAAGTGGTCTTCAGAAAATTTCAATGACAAAATGAAAATATACATTTTAAAGAGCATCTAAAAAATAATTGATTTTTGAATTTAAAAAAAATCGTTGGAGCGAATTTTGAGAAAATCGAAAAAACTGAAAAAGTGCATCAGTAAAGTACTAGTATTCTTTGACCATATAAATTATATTACATATTTAGGTATGGGGAAGTAAAAATTGTGGTTAAAGCCAATTTTGGACGGTTTTAACCACTTTTGACCAGTGCCCTGGTCAAAATCTAAAAAAGTAAAAAGTGGTTTTTTTAACCATCCAAGATTCGGAAAAATCCCTTTTTTTTTAGAAATTTGAAAAGCCCTAAAACGATTTTGATAAAACAAGAAAATTTATTAAAATAATTAAAGTACCATTGTAATATAATCATATAAAATTTGCCGTATCAGTTTTAGTGTCTTGTTCTTGCAGATCGTTAATAAATTTATTTATAATGGAGAATTGTAGATATCAGCCAAATTGGGATTATCTAGGTTAATAAAACTCCCAGAATAAGACGTTTCGGCCTGAGTTTATTTGGCCATCTTCAGTTATTGGGAATTATAGACATAGTGCAAGTAAGTGCACATGTGATCAAAACAGGACTCGTCAAAAATAAAATTTATTTGCTTCATACAAAATTATATGGTTCCTGCGCCAAAGCTCAGAGATAATTGATCACATGTGCACTTGCACTATGTGTATAATTCCCAATAACTGAAGATGACCAAATAAATTCAGGCCGAAACGTCTTATTCTGGGAGTTTTATTAACCTAAATAATCCCAATTTGGCTGATATCTCCAATTCTCCATCATAATCACACCACACCCTCAACCTCAAAAAGCAATAAATTTATTTATTTATTTATTTATTCAATTATCTGAGAAAACGATTATTTACTACTTGATTAAATCCGCGTAATTAATGTTTACCTATTAAATTTTGCATTTTAATATTCAATCTTCGGTAGATTTTTATTTTCCAAACTAATTTTTTTTTTTTACTGACATTGTTGAAATTTGTTATTTATTTGTTGGTTAATTGGAAAACCTCTGCATGATCATTACATATTCGTTTATAATTTTATTGACAAAGAATACTTGGCTATTTATTTAATCGTTTAATTGGACTATAAATTAGAATACTAATTTAATTGTATTTGTTCTATTTATTGCTATAAATTATTAATCCAGCTCACATTGAAATTCTTTACCTTCCCCTCCCCTGCCACCTCTCACAAAATAGAAAAATAAATAAAGTGAATTTTGATTCCTTTTAAGGTAATGTATTAAATAAACTTTGGTTTAATGGATGTTGAAATTGATAGCTTGACTATTTTATGGGAATTAAAACGATTTTATTAATAATGGTGCTTATCGTAAAATAAATATTTATTAATCATTGATGGATTCTAAAATTTTGTTAAATTGGGTTAAATCTAGGGAGATTTTGACGTTTAGAGTTGATGGGACCATACGATTTTGGAATATGAATTTATAATTTATTAAATGTAATAAACAAAATATTTTCTTAGCGAGGCAACCATATTTTCTAAGTAATTTTCTTTGGCCAATTTTATTCAAAAGTTTCGTGTTGGATGCCAAGGGGGTAGTTTGCTTAAATACGAAATTTCAATCTCCGTTATGTGAACCGTTTTTTTTTTTTTTGACGTGACAACGTCTTACAAATCATGTGTCTATGGTGGCATGTTAGAGGGGCATGTACGAAAAAGTTTATTGCCTTGAATAACTCCTCTGTCTTAAGAGGTATAATTATGAGAAATATACGGTTAGAAAGAATGAGTTTTCAGCTAAAGATTTCACTATTTATTTTTTTCCTATCATTTTATTTTACCGCGCTGCGGTAAATTAAAATTTGAAAGTTTAAACCCCTCTAGATTCTGAACGGCTAATCAGATCGGACTAGATGGGATGTCATTTGATGCAGAAAGAAAACCTCTAATAGAATAAATAAAAAGATCCTGAGTAATTAACTCCACAATTGGTTTTTTTCTCGAAAAACCTCATTTTTTAGGCAAAAAAATATCGAAAAATAACCCTACTTGTGCAACGCATAGCGACTTGACCATAAAAGCTATATTAAATCTAAATATAGTTTTAGAAAGAGTGGTTCAATACCCCGAGGGCTTTTTTTCTTTTTTTTGATATGACGTCATTTTACCGCATGAGAGCACTCGGCGGGATTTCGTTTTTCGAAATTTTAAACCCCTGTAGATTCTGAACGGCTAATCAGATCAGACTAAATGGGATGTCATTTGGTGCAGAAAGAAAACCTCTAATAGAATAAATAAAAAAATCCCGAGTAATTAACTCCAAAATTGGTTTTTTTCTCGAAAAACCTCATTTTTTAGGCAAAAAAATATCGAAAAATATCCCTACTTGTGCAACGCCTAGCTACTTGACCATAAAAGCTACATTAAATCTAAATATAGTTTTAGAAAGAGTGGTTCAATACCCCAGGGCTTTTTTTCTTTTTTTTGATATGAGGTCATTTTACCGCATGAGAGCACTCGGCGGGATTTCGTTTTTCGAAATTTTAAACCCCTGTAGATTCCGAACGGCTAATCAGATCAGACTAAATGAGATGTCATTTGGTGCAGAAAGATAACCTCTAATAGAATAAATAAAAAAATCCCGAGTAATTAACTCCAAAATTGGTTTTTTTTCTCGAAAAACCTCATTTTTTAAGCATATGTCGCCCTTAATGGATCAAAGTTTGGCCACACCTGTCATATATTGTTTCAATGAAAATGTTTGAACATGTTTATTTATGAAAACAAACTACTAGTAAAAAAAAATAAAAACAATACTTTCTCTCTTTATATTTCAATATAGGTAAGAGAAAAAAAAAATTTTTTGAAATCAAGCAAAAGACGTTGTCACGTTAAAAAGCCACCGGCTGTGTAGAAGACACAGATAACACCTAATTTTTTTTTTTTTTTTTAAATCAGAGACCTTTAAAACGTGTATTTCTATCAAAATCGACTAATAACACACTAAGTTATCTCTATAGCTTACATATCCTTACATGTATAGGTAAGAGAAGGTAAGTATTATGAGTACCCCCCACCCCGGGGCCGAGAGGTTAGAGGTGTTGACAAATGTCAATCTTAAAACCAAGGGACGCGGATTCGGATCCCAGACAGTTCGATGAATATTTAATTAAATCATTTAGATACCAAAATGATATAAATAAATGTGGCTGGACCCCCACATATATCGTATATTTAAATTCTCCTGTGCTAAATTTTAAAACATAATTGTTAGTATATTATACAAAATATGTCTACTAATATTTTGTAATATAATAAATTAAAATTATTTTTAGATGTATCACATAAACTTAATAGTTTTTTTTTTTTTTAATATAAACTAATGAGAAATGATATATCAACCTCCCTCTTTATTAAAATATATGATCTTTAATATTTTATATAATAATAACCTGATTAGTTAAATTTTTTTTTGTTTTCTGTTTGTTTCATTCAGTCTTTATGTTGCTGCGATATTTCAAAAAAGAGTTAATGGAAATTATTATTATTTTTATTATATTCTATACAGATACTTAGAAAGAGGAAATAAAAATACGCACGATTGAATTAGAATATGTAAAAAAAAAAAACGAGAGCTTTTTAAAATAATAAAATGGCTGACATTTCATGGATATGAGTTGAAAAGAGCGGGAAATCTATAATATCTGTCAGAGTAGGATTTGATGGTTCTGTCAGAAAGTAAAGAGAAAAGAGAAAGGAGGATTAATATTTTATCCCGATTTTTTTTTTTAAATCTTTAGAGATTTTTCCATAAAATATCCAATTTGTAATAAAAGTCTTTTTTTTATATATATATAATAATAGATTTTATTCAATTTAACGTTATTTGAAAAAATAACCAAATTTGATGATTTAAGTTAATTGCTTTTATCATCAAGAAAATTATTATATAAAAAAATTTCATTTATTTCAATAAAAGAAGAAATAAAATAAAAACTTGAAAATTAATATTTTATTCAAGTTCCCGTAGCATTATATACGGGTAAATTATTATTATCCGTATTCTTAGTTGCTTGAGGAAGAAGGAATCTTTATATAGGTATAAGGATTCTTTCCTCAAGGAACGACTATGAATACGGGTATATATGAATTACTAGGCGGTAAGCACGAATGCGTTTGGCTTACACCTAGGCTATTTACTACAGGGGTGTATATAAGGCGAAATTTCACAAATCTACATACATATATACGGATATACAGTGAACAGGGGTGTATACAAGGAGGGCCAAGAAGCTGCCCCCCACCCAGCACCCGAAATTAAATTGTAATGATATATTCATTTTATCATTAATTATCATTATTATTAATATGGATGCTGTATACAAAATTTACTATTTGTCAAAATTCTCATTATTTTTTTTTTCGATTTAAATTTTCTTCTAAATTGGTTGCTTATCTATATTCAAAATTTCTTTACTTCTTTATTTCCTCATTTTTTTAAATTTGCCTGCATGGTTGTTATGATAATGTCCATTAGATGTGTCAGATGGCGCAAATGTATTGTCCGAGGCTTTTGCCCAAGGCAAGGAGTGGAGGGGAGACATGAGAAGATAGCCATGTCAAGGTGACTCACTCACACACTCTCACAGACAAGAGGCTCAAGAGACGCACACACGCACACATTGGCTTGAAGCAGCGGCGCCCAATCTCACATATACGGACAGTGTCTCTCTCTCTCTCTCTCTCTTGACGATATCATAAGCAGACAGCTGATCAACAAATATTGTTAACGAAAACTTTTCGACCTACAATCACGAATTGAAGAGGATTTATCACCTCCAGCGAGGAAACGACGTCGCAGTTTGATGCATCACCCCACCACGGAACTCATCTACATACAACCCCCTTGTGGCACCAAAGTAGTGAGCTCAAACCATTTTTTTAATTATATATTTCATGAAATAATAACTCAGTGCGCAAATCAGATCTGAAAAAGACCTATAAACTATTTTATTACACAAATTCAATTACTTAATTCTCAGAACCAACAGGTAGCCATATTGAAATTTTCATATTTTTTTTATTTCACTAATAGAATAAAGGCCTATAAACACATAAATTTATTCAATATTCATATAATAAGATCGATCTACCAATTAATTATAATTTATTCAATTTTTAATTATTTTTTTTATCAAATTTCGTTTATTGAATGTAATAGAAATGAAAGTCGAATTAGAAGGAAATCCAATTTGGATGGGAAAAGTGCAATAATAATTTCAAATCAATTTTTTTAATATAAATAGATTTAATTTTCTTGAATCATTTCAATATAAATTGATATATAATTTTTAATTTTTTTTTATTTCAATTTTCTTTATAATATCGAAAAGCACCGGGCCCAGTTCCGAGAAATTTGTTTCTGTAAAGAAAGAAGAAAGAATCGTTAATTTTTCTTTATTCATATTAAAGAGTTTTATTATTTTTTTTGCTAAATTAGATTCAAATGTTTTCAAGGAGTTCAAACGAAATTATATAACACACAAATAAATACACACACACAAACACAAAATTTTAAAATAAAGAATTTAATAATAATTCAAACCGGGGAGCCGGTATACTCAAACTTAATATTTAAATTCCTATCAACAATTTAATATTATTTATCTTGGTGGAAAGAATCGAGGCCATAAAGGCGGCCCATAGTGGCGATTTTCAATTTAATTCAATTCAATTCAACGAGTAACGTTTCGGTGCCCGAACTCAGGAGTAGTCGGCCCGAGGTTCTCAACCCAACCGAGTAGCGTTTCGGTGTTGGAGTGTGCACCACCCTCCCGGCGCTACTCTCCCTTACACACAATAAAAATTCAGACAATTACACATTTTAATATAATTTCTAAGGCTTTTTAAATATTTGAATTTTGAATATCGAATTAATTTTTTGTAACTCTATCTGTGATATCTTAAATCCTTTCTTTCTCTTTTCTTTATTTTTATTTTTTTTAATTCTTCTCACAACTTCACATAAGGGCTTTTCATGCTCATATCAATTTATAGAATTAATGAACAAGAAATAAAATAATAATAATAGAATTGCATTCAATCTAGTTGGATTTCTTTTTCAATTTCAATAAATATCTAAATATCTTATTGTACACTAACATAGCTTTAAACTGAACCTTGCTAACATAACCCTCAGATCTGACACGTCTAGTGCCTTCTGTACGGCAAGAGGAAAACGCCAATAGTGTACAACAACCATTCAGCAACATAATTAAATTCATTTTTTCGTTTTTTTATTAAATTTCTTCTTTTATTATTCATATATATAAGCACCTTTCAGTCTCTTTTATCTTTAGGCCTATTTTTTTCAGCATCCATTTATCCGAGAGTAATCGACTCGGAATGGACCCAGCGAAGCAGATACGTTAAGTCCTAGAGTAATTAAGGGAAACCACCCCCTCCCTCTAATTATTTTAGGCGTGAGTAAAACTAGGGACTCATACCCCAACCCTAGGAAAATTCACTATATGGTGGAGGTGCTGGGATAGATTTAACGGCCCTCACGAGCACAAAATCATCCCAAATCCTCGCCAATTCGAGTTAATCTAGTCAGGGCCATGGAGGAAATAAGAAACCTGAGGTCTAGACAAGTACTTTTACAAATCGACCCTCAAGCTCAGTCCACAATGGCAGAGCAAGAGAACGACAATGCCTTGATAGCGCCTTACGGGCTAGCCTTGGCGAACAGACAATATCACACCAGTGACGATGAGGATGACGTGGATAGGCGGGAAACTGGTCTATCTCGGCTAGAGGGTGCAATTGCGCCTCCTCCTAGCTCCCCTACTCCTCCTCCTCCTCCACAGAATCCTTCAAACTCTTCAGACATGCTTCAGCTACTTCTAGATAGATTTTCAAGAATCGGAGACGAGTAATGCCAATGTCCTAGATAGGCTTTCGAGGGTAGAGATGAGTAATGCTCATGTCCTAGCAGAGGTACGTAGTATGAGCTTAAGAATAGATAGCACCAATCATAAGATCGACCAAGTCGCAGAGACATTGGACGATAAACTGGAACGCTACAATAAACATTTTGATGAGCGAGTTTTAGCCCATGAAAAATCAATAAAAACGATTGAGGAACGAGTCGACACCCATGCTAGGGATGTCCAACGACTTGTTGCCAATCAAGGAAAGATTGTGGATACCATCCAAAATCAAGCGCAGCAATTTCAGAATTTAGGCCCCACTGACCCTACCCAGGTCGTTAAAAATTATTTGGAATCCTCAACTGAGATCCAGAAACAAATAAAAGAAGCAATAGCCCAACAAACCCTCTCACTATCGGCCACGAACCCTTTGAACATGTCTTTGAGCCGATCCCATTGTCCTCCTACAGAAATGTCCGCCGCTGCAGAAACTATAGCGAAGTTTGCTCATGAACTGCACTTGAATGGGCCTCACCCTGTTGATTTTGTGAACTCGTTTAGGGAACTAATCCTCACTGAACAAATACCGGAATCACAAGCAAAAACTATGCTTATCTTTTGTTTAGAGGCGGAGGCAAAACGATGGGCCATAGCTCAGAGAAATAACTATAACACCATAAATGAATTTCTCGAAGGTTTCCTGCAACAGTATTGGGGCAGAGAAACCCAAGACAAATATGTGAGTCAATATCTATACCGCCCAATGTACAGTCAAAAAGGCACCTACGCTTATTTGTTCCAAACTAGGTATAAATGGGCCAAACACCTGTCTATTCCGGTAGAGGAGGCTCACCTAATCGAGCTCCTAGTTACCAAACTCCCCGTAAATGTCCGTCAACAAATCGTAAGCATAGCTTTAGATTTCAAGAGCACGTTGGCCGCCCTGGAGAGATTGGATAGGATGGTGCAAACCAGTCCTATACAATCTCCCCCGGCACCAGGAATGGCGGAATCTACAGCGACCAAAGCTCAAGTCAGGTCCCTCGCAACCTCACAACCAGGCCTCTACCCCAGGAGTAAGCCCAAAGGCTTCTCCTTATATTTCCCCTGCACCGAGGAAAAACTTCCAAGGACAGTCACGAAATAACCCCTCTAACATTAATAGGAAACACGTCAATTGCAACCTCTGTATTTCCCCAGTAGAACTATGTGGTCATAATGTACAACAACAAGGGACGGAAAACACCTGTCCCCTGACCCCAACAGCAATGCGGGGTCAGGGCGAATGCGATTACTAAGGCAATACAGGGAATCCCAACTAAAGAAAAGTAGAGCTCTCCAAACACAACCACCGATAACAACAACAACGGTGGTCCCCTCATCGAGTGATCCTAGTATGGATCCCGATGAGAAGAGCGCGCAAGCGGCAGCGCCACCTAAGGGACCAAATCCGCCACCAACTCCGCTATCAAACATCAAAATTCCTAAGATTATAGTAACTTCGGCGGTCCCCTCGTCTGGCGATCCTAGTAAGGATCCCAACGAGAAGTGTTCAGGCACGGCTGAACCGCCTCTGGGACCAATTCCGTTGCCGGCGCCACCATCTGCCAATAATCAAATAGTTACTAATAATCAGAGGAAAGCAAGGGTGCACTTCACCGGCGGTACCATAAACCTCGGTGTAAACATAGAAACACCCCGAGAATACCAAATAGTTGGAGCATTTGCCCCCATAACCTCTAGCTTTCAGTATCACTATGAGTCTATAATAATAGAGAATAGGTGGAGAATAGAATCTATTTTAATTATAAATTATATTCATTCTCGAACTTTCACTCGAATCACAAACTTGAGAAATATAATGCTTTCTCTGGCACGGCCTGGAGAAAACAACTTATTAATCAAAATGGGAGACAGTGATCCAAACTTGAAAGAAAGAAATCACACTGGTGAGAAACCTTATAGCAAGAGAAGGAGTACGCCCGACAGGCATAGTCACTCTGGCGAAAAGCCCTTAAGTGACTTATGTTCCTCTCTCTATGCTATGGGTTGGGTCGGAGAGAACCCAGTGGCTAACCGCACATGCCATTATGCGCAATATGCGCTGGCGAGGTTGCCACCTCACCACAAATCCCGTTTCAAAGATATTCATAACCACCGATCTTGACCTATACTAATAACTACCGGACTTGACTTTAATTTTTTTGGGGATATGGATGTATATTTGGGTGGTTTTGACTTCCCCAAATATACACCCATATCAAATATAATTGGGGGGTAAATTTTATATCTAATTGGGGCGGGAACCAGGCGTCAACCTGTGTCGCAGTTGGCTTATTGTAAGCCCAGACACCCTTGTGTTTTGTTCGTTTTTTGGCCATTTTTGCGTAGTTTCCAGGGTTAAAAAAACCAAGTAAGAAAATGGGCCACCCCCTGGGAATGGGGAATGATTCCCTTTGTTTTTTTTTATTATTATCAATTATGAATATGGGTAAATGAGAGGAATGGTAGCGACGCCCTACCATAGGTTCCCGATTGGAATTTCAGTGGGCCTCAAATTCTTCCCTAGGGACTAACCCACCCTGCACTTGAGGCCATGGGTCCCCAACCCTTTCTACTATCCATTTTTTTTCTCTCTTTCTTTGGTTTTATTTATTTTTTATTGTTTTTAACCAATTTTAATTTTTCTTGGTATCCTTTATTTTTTTATTTTTTTTACCAATTTTAATTTTTAATCATCCCTTTTTAAATTTCTTCAAACCCTTCAATTGGAATACAGGACCTACGATCTGCTAAATGCTGGACCACCTCATTGAGGTTATCCATGGCTGTTCTTGCAGCATGGATCACCTTAAAGGTGGGGGATGTAATGATATATTCATTTTATCATTAATTATCATTATTATTAATATGGATGCTGTATACAAAATTTACTATTTGTCAAAATTCTCATTATTTTTTTTTCGATTTAAATTTTATTCTAAATTGGTTGCTTATCTATATTCAAAATTTCTTTACTTCTTTATTTCTTTATTTTTTTAAATTTGCCTGCATGGTTGTTATGATAATGTCCACTAGATGTGTCAGATGGCGCAAATGTATTGTCCGAGGCTTTTGCCCAAGGCAAGGAGTGGAGGGGAGACATCAGAAGATAGCCCAATGTCAAGGTGACTCACTCACACACTCTCACAGACAAGAGGCTCAAGAGACGCACACACGCACACATTGGCTTGAAGCAGCGGCGCCCAATCTCACATATACGGACAGTGTCTCTCTCTCTCTCTCTCTCTTTTCTTGACGATATCATAAGCAGACAGCTGATCAACAAATATTGTTAACGAAAACTTTTCGACCTACAATCACGAATTGAAGAGGATTTATCACCTCCAGCGAGGAAACGACGTCGCAGTTTGATGCATCACCCCACCACGGAACTCATCTACATACAACCCCCTTGTGGCACCAAAGTAGTGAGCTCAAACCATTTTTTTAATTATATATTTCATGAAATAATAACTCAGTGCGCAAATCAGATCTGAAAAAGACCTATAAACTATTTTATTACACAAATTCAATTACTTAATTCTCAGAACCAACCGGTAGCCATATTGAAATTTTCATATTTTTTTTATTTCACTAATAGAATAAAGGCCTATAAACACATAAATTTATTCAATATTCATATAATAAGATCGATCTACCAATTAATTATAATTTATTCAATTTTTAATTATTTTTTTTAATCAAATTTCGTTTATTGAATGTAATAGAAATGAAAGTCGAATTAGAAGGAAATCCAATTTGGATGGGAAAAGTGCAATAATAATTTCAAATCAATTTTTTTAATATAAATAGATTTAATTTTCTTGAATCATTTCAATATAAATTGATATATAATTTTTAATTTTTTTTTATTTCAATTTTCTTTATAATATCGAAAAGCACCGGGCCCAGTTCCGAGAAATTTGTTTCTGTAAAGAAAGAAGAAAGAATCGTTAATTTTTCTTTATTCATATTAAAGAGTTTTATTATTTTTTTTGCTAAATTAGATTCAAATGTTTTCAAGGAGTTCAAACGAAATTATATAACACACAAATAAATACACACACACAAACACAAAATTTTAAAATAAAGAATTTAATAATAATTCAAACCGGGGAGCCGGCATACTCAAACTTAATATTTAAATTATTATCAATAATTTAATATTATTTATCTTTGTGGAAAGAATCGAGGCCATAAAGGCGGCCCATAGTGGCGATTTTCAATTTAATTCAATTCAATTCAACGAGTAACGTTTCGGTGCCCGAACTCAGGAGTAGTCGGCCCGAGGTTCTCAACCCAACCGAGTAGCGTTTCGGTGTTGGAGTGTGCACCACCCTCCCGGCGCTATCTCTCCCTTACACACAATAAAAATTCAGACAATTACACATTTTAATATAATTTCTAAGGCTTTTCAAATATTTGAATTTTGAATATCCGAATTAATTTTTTGTAACTCTATCTGTGATATCTTAAATCCTTTCTTTCTCTTTTCTTTATTTTTATTTTTTTTAATTCTTCTCTCAACTTCACATAAGGGCTTTTCATGCTCATATCAATTTATAGGATTAATGAACAAGAAATAAGATAATTCAATAATTGAATTGCATTCAATCTAGTTGGATTTCTTTTCTTTCAATTTCAATAAATATCTTCAAATATCTTATTGTACACTAACATAGCTTTAAACTGAACCTTGCTAACATAACCCTCAGATCTGACACATCTAGTGCCTTCTGTACGGCAAGAGGAAAACGCCAATAGTGTACAACAACCATTCAGCAACATAATTAAATTCATTTTTTCGTTTTTTTATTAAATTTCTTCTTTTATTATTCATATATATAAGCACCTTTCAGTCTCTTTTATCTTTAGGCCTATTTTTTCCAGCATCCATTTATCCGAGAGTAATCGACTCGGAATGGACCCAGCGAAGCAGATACGTTAAGTCCTAGACTAATTAAGGGAAACCACCCCCTCCCTCTAATTAATTTAGGCGTGAGTAAAACTAGGGACTCATACCCCAACCCTAGGAAAATTCACTATAAAATTTCGTCTTTGAAAAAAAAAAAGCTAAAACGAATTTCTTGACAGAGGGGAAAATTTTTCCGCCATGCGTAAAAAAACTTTTTTTGAAAATATTTTGAAGGGCGGCAAAAATGTAGTGTTCCAAAAAAAAAAGGTAAAATGATTTCCACGGCTAGGGAAAAAAATTATGCCGCCCTGCGGAAAAATTTAGTTTAGGTAAAAAAAAAAAAATTTCCGCAGGAAAATCTTTGAGTTCGAGCCCCCCACCCCCCAAAAAAAAAATTCTATATACGCCACTGATTTAATATTATAACTTAATTTTCAAAATTATTTATCAAAACTCGCTCAAATCATCAGAGTGAGTTGATTTAACACCGACTAATAAAAATTATTATTGAAATTTTATTTTAAATATATGGTATTATATAAAAATCTGATGTGACTGATCGCACAGCACACAACCTTCAGTAAGTGAAATAGTTGTGTTCTGTCCTTGAAACAACATTTTTTTGTGACGACATTTATTTAGTTTCTGCCTTTTTGTTTTTGTTCACAAATACTTTTAAGATAATCTTATTTTTTTTTATTGAATTAATGATAAGTTCAAATCTATTTTCTTAAATACAGAAAAAAAACTTTTCCAATTAACTATTATAAGAAGAGAATAAATTTAATTTCAACTTGGACGAGTTTATTTCGAATATTTTCAAATCCTTCAATGAATACAATCAAAGAATATTTATACAAAGTGTAGAGAAGGGATGGGGTGGGGCAAGTTTCTTTTTTATTTGACATTTATAATTTGTTTCAAGTTGAATGACTAAAGTGCGGAGGGGGGGGGAATTGGAGGTTTAGACAGAAAGTTTCCTGTTTCCGGAATCATCAAAATAGATCTAATCACTTAAGAAGTTGCCGAACAATGAATATATTAAAAAGACTTTCTTGTTATTTCATTTTATCAAATAATTTGTATTGTAATCTGGACCAACTTTTATTCTGGATTTGCTTTTTCCTTATTACGAGTCAAGCTTTAAACTTTTGTCAAGGGAATTTTTCTCTTGATAAAAACTAATTATTGAAATTGAATTTATGCCTACGGGCTTGGTTTAGTTGGTAGCGTGCCTACTTTCTATACCCGCGACGGGTTCAGACCCCAGGCAGTCCGATGATTTTATTTGGATACCATTTGGATACCAAATGGCTTAAATAGAAATGCCTGGACCCCCAATGGAAATAATAAACAATAACGGTTATCATCAAAGTCTTAAATGGCCTAAGTTGCCGAAAAAACTTTGTGAATGTGTGTGTGAGTGTGAGTGTGAATGAGAAAAATGTTTTTGATAAAAAAAAAAAATATTTTAAAGAATTTTTTTTTTTGTCTTTTTAGCCTTAACGATTCTTAATATTATAATGACGATATACAGTATATTGGGGCACATTTAAAAGAGAGTTATTATAGGGTTTATGCCTCCCTAATTTCTATAAAAAAGAAGAAATTAAAAAAAATGAGTTAACTTAAAAACTAACCAGCTTTCAAAAAAATTCGTTAGGATAATAAATAAACTAATTTATCATAATATGATAAAAAATTAATAAATTTCAACATTAACAAAAAGGGTTAGTTAAAATAACAAGGGGCGGGTTTATTTTATTTGAAAAATTGATAGAGATCTAAAATTTTTAGTGTAAGATCCTCATATCAAATTTAATTGATCTAACTATTTGATTTTTAAAGACTCCACGCCCTCTCTGTAAAGGGAATTACTGAGGCCTCCCCCCTCCCCCTTGTTATTCATTCATTAAAAAGAACAGATCAATACATTTAGCAGAAGTAAAAAAATTTAATAAAAAAAAAAATAATATTTAATATTTTTAAATTAATTTATAAAGAAAAATAGTATTTTCATTTATTAGAAGGGGTGATTAAAACCCCAGTGGATATACGACTTCATCATAGCGTTAAATTTAAAAATTTGAATAAGTAAGTTATATATTGTATATTTAAAGAAAGAAAAAAATGTAAAATTTTAATCTGTTATGCAAATAAGATATGCAAATATTAATTAACTACCTTTAATCGGAGAGTGAGTGATGAGATGGTTGAATTGGCCGGCCTTTCATTCACACAAATAAATAACAACACAATAAAAGAGAAACTGTACACTTTTATAAGAGAAATATTCAATCGACTGACTCATGATTCGACTGGAAAGAAACTAAAAGACTTGTTTATTTCAAAAATAGAAATAAAAGACTTGTTCTCTGAGTTCTCACAAATAAAAATTATTCAAACTGTTCTCCTTCTCTGTGCGTTCTATTTCACTGCGCGCCTGGAGTGTAGGCATCCTTAGGTGATGAGAAGCAATGCACGGCAGCGGAAGGCAGGCGGACAAGAGAAGTAAATAAATCAAAAGACTTGTTTCATTTACTCACATTAAAAATATCTCCATATTAAATATTTCCTTGATATTTTTTTTATTTAAGGTCTTTTTCGGCAACGGAGGCCATTTTGACCCCGTCTCCATTTATTTCAATTTATTGATAGCCAATTAAATTGAAATAAATTGTCACATGAGACGGGATGCGAACCCGCGACCCTTGGTTCAGAAGTTCAGCACGCTACCCATACACCAAGGCCCGAGGGCTATTTTTTCTATTGAAATAGTCATAATTTTTTAAATTTTTAATATTCGTTTTGATTTTTTTTTTTTTGTAGGCTACTTGTATCTATTGAATTAGATATGAATTTATTCGTGTTATTTTCGGAAGGTTCCTATTCAAAATGGCTTAGTTAATTAGAATCTGTCGATTTGGGTTCTATTGACTCGTTCTCCCTTGAGAGAGCCGACGGCGGTACCCAAATGTGGTTGAGTGGTGGAGTGGGAGAGGGGGTGGGGGGTTGTTTGGACTTTTGGTTCGTTTCGTTATCTATTGGTCATTCCGATTAAAATCGATTTCCAACTTTTGAGCAATTCTCAGCCATTCTATTGGAATTTTTTATCCTCGATTTTTTTTTTTTTTTTTTTTTTTATTCTCACACATTTCCCTCCCTTCTTTTTTTTTATTCAGTTATAGAGAATAAAAACTTTTTATTTTTATTTCTAATTTAAACATCAATTTTATTCCAATTTTAATAATATTTCACCCCTCTTTATTTCTAAGCAAATTTAATTTTATCTAAAAAAGAATTCTCTTTTTTTTTCTTTTGATATATTAGTATAAATATTCTTTTTCCTGAATGAAATATTTTTTTTTTTTTAATGAATATTCATAAATTTCTTTAATAAATTTTTTTTTCTTAATTAGGAATGTTAATTTTTGGAAATATTTTTTTTTTTTAAACTAATATTATGCAGAACAAAAATAAATGAGATCCTTTATCGGACTACTGATTAAAATCTAAAGAGTTAGGGCCGGCTGCTTCACTTCTAATTAACTAGTTATCCATAGGATAAGCTAGTTGACAAGTCTTTTCACATCTAGTTAAGCCAATCATATAATTAAATAAAATCGTGGTTAATTAGCTAAGACCCAAAGTTCGGTATAAATTAAAAAGTTAAGCATAAGTTAACTAAGCGGTAAAATTAGAAATTGTAATTATTTATTTTTTTGGAAATTTTAAAATTTTTATTTGTTAAAAAATTAATTAGCTTTAATTTTAAGCCCTCGAGCCTTGGTGTAGTGGTTGGGCATTGTAATAATAAATAAAAAGCATCTATTTTGTTAACACTCTTTATTTAGGAACGTTTCGGCTATGAGTGTTAACGTTCCTAAATAAAGAGTGTTAACAAAATAGATGCTTTTTATTTATTATTGGCTGCATCCTCTTCATACCATTAATCTAAAATTTATTTCAATTGAAAATAGGGACGACAAAATTTAATTCAATTGAATTGGCTACCAATCGAATTGAAATAAATAGAGACGGGATCTAAATGGCCTTCGATGCCGAAAATACCTTAAATAAAAATAAAAAATGATTATTAAGTTGATAGTTAATTATAAGTATATGAAAAATCTAGTTTTTTTGATTCAAATGTTAAGCGTGTTCTTGTTTACTATATGGATGATTTGTTATCTGTCAGATGAGTTCGCTAATCGATTAGAAGTGAAGCAACCGGTCCTTAGTTTATTGTTTTGTGAATTTCGAAGTTAGAATTTTAAATGAATAAATAGGTAGAAAGAATGAGCAGGCAGCTAGTTATATTTCAATTTATTAATAAACCAGAGCCGACGTTTCGGTCACATATGGGACCATCTTCAGGGCCAGGTTAATGTCTTAAAATATATATAATCCTCGACAAAGTTATATTGGGCATACACAATTGTATGTAGTTTAATCATGATAATGCCTCGAATCATCCATGGTATGATAATAATAAAATTTGACGCATTATCGTGATTAAACTATGTACAATTGTGTATGCCAAATATAACTTGTCGAGGATTATATATTTTTTCAGACATTAGCCTGGCCCTAAAGATGGTCCCATATGTGACTGAAACGTCGGTCCTGGTTTATTAATAAATTGAAATATAACTAGCTGCCTGCTCATTCATTCTACCTATTTGATTATCAACACTCAGCGTTATACCTCCTTCAAATTTTAAATGAGGAAATAAATACAGAGTTGGATCAGAGCACAATAAGTGACATAGTTAGATCAAAAGTTAACGGGTGAACGTTTTCATATGTCGTATTCACAATTGTTCCGTGATTTTTAAAGGGTGGTAGTGTAGAAAAATACAACACTTTATTTTCAAAATTATATTAGGCTAATGTGTTAAATTAGAAGTAATTTTATATTCGTTCATTCTGTTCATTTCTTGTTAAAATATATTAGCTGGATTCGAACTCGAATACCCGACAGCTGAAGAAGTGAATAATAAAAATGAGCAAGTGTCCCAGGGTGATATATGGAATGCGGAGGTATTTTCCTTTGGAAAGTGACACCGCAATACTGTCAGGCATGAGAAAGAGGGAGTCCAGTGATTGGTTCCAGTCTGTTAAATCTCCAGTCGTTGCCGTCTGGAAACATATTGAGTTCTTGAAAAATTGCCATCGCCACTCGGATTTATGTGGAGTGGTTTGGGTTCAGAGCTCTCCTCAAAAATAACACTATTTCTTTAAGAGAAAAAAAAAAAGTGATTTTTTAAGGTCAATCAATTTATAATAATACCATTAGTTTCAAATCAAAAAAGCCGCATCCATTGTTTCCGCTTTTAACGATAAAATATTAAAAATTTCAAATATTAATAAATTTCAAATAATAAGCTTTTCATTCGAAAATCCCAATCAAAATATAAATCCTTTCATATTTTACTTTTTTTTTTTAATAGTTATATATAATTGTGAAACTTTTTCGTTGTTAACATTTTATTTATTATAAATTATAATAAAATCCATTTCAATTCGTTTAATATTCAATCAAAATATTTTAAAGCATGTTTTAATTACTAGGCACGGTTTTTTTTTTAAATGCAAATGACAAGAAATTGTAATTTAAAATTAAGCTTTCCAAAAAAAATAAAGAGAATTTTTAATAATTATTTTCTTTCCACTGGACTAAAACAAATTTTGGTTATAAGATTTAAACTTTCGACCGTTGGTTCTCGTTGAAACATTTTGTAAATTAAAATTAAATATACAAATTAAACACTAGGTTATTTGTTTCAAAGGTTTTATTAATAAAAATTAACACTTTATACGTATTTCGACAATTTCTTGTCATCATTAGAATGTAATCACTTCTGATGATGACAAGAAATTGTCGAAATACGTATCAAGTGTTAATTTTTAATTAATAAAACCTTTGAACAAATAACCTAGTGTTTAATTTGTATATTTAATTTTAAATTTTGGTTACTCATCCGCATACAGTAAGGTTTTTATTTAAAATTAATTTATATTGATGATGTGCCAAACTTCTCCTTGCACCCAGCACTACTTGGATCAAGCCATCACTCTAATAATTAATTCATTTGTTTTAGATATTTTTTTTTTTTGAGATGTAAATAATTAATATACAATTTATGATGATGTATGAATTGAAGCTGGTAGCACAGGATGTGAATCCGGGAGAACTAAGGCAGCAAAATTCTTTTCAGGAACTCCTTATATTGAAACTATATTTTGCTAATATTTTTGCCGGCTAAATCTAAATCAAAAAAAAAAAACTTAGCTCTTTATAGTGGTTTTAAAAAAATTAAATTAATTTTTGAATACTTTAAAGTCGAGACGAATTGGTAAAGGAAAAAAGCCTAAGCTCCTCTCCTTTCCCAATTAATAATTCAATCAGTTTTAATTGAAAAGAAAATACCAGAAAAAAAAATTTCAAAGTAGAAAATATTAAAATTAGAATTTTATTCACCAGATAACAGGCCATGTGTTTAATTTGTTAATGGAATTTATTTAGCTTTCGCTTAGATTATCAGAGCTCTGATTTGGTTTTATAAAATTTATTTAACCATATATATTATCGGCTTCGTTATATTAAATATTTTATTTTGTAATAAAAAAAAAAATTAAATATGGGGATTTATTATATTAAATATTTAATCAGTAGGGAAAATAATTTTATATGAGAAGCCAGAAAAAATTATTCCATATTTATAACTCGTCTAAAAAACTTTAATATTACTAGAAGAAACAAGGCAAGCCGAAAAGCAATTCCCGTAGCCAGTTTTTTTTTTTTTT